>CM056824.1:15042972-15060472 GCA_029853015.1 Chelidonichthys spinosus | reverse complement strand
CATTTAAAGAAGCAATGTGTTTGCCCTTTGCTCTCCTCAGGTATCAGTATGTACTTGGCGAGAGAACATGGATCGAGTACTGGCCCACAGAATCAGAGTGTCAAAATGAGGAACACAGACCGGTCTGTTTGGGCTTGGAGCAGATGGTCACACAGTACCAGATCTTTGGGTGTCAGCAGTAGTCAAGCTCTAAGAAATAAAAGGGTTCTTTTCAAATTGTTTTATTTTGCAATTGTTCCTATTATATAAAACTTTCACTGCTGGGATATAAGGTTTTACAATATTGTACTGCACTGATTAAAATGTAATTGTCTTGATCCCAATCTCTGCGTCTTATTTACAGATTAACTTTTGGTTAATTTTTAAAAATTAGACAAATGTTTTATTGACAAGGTCAAGGTCATTGTGACCTCATGTCTGTCACACTCTCGTTAAAGTATCAAATTTCTTCTCCAAATTTGGCACAAATATCCACTTGGACTCAAGGTTGAACTGATTATAATTTTGTGGTCAAAGGTCAACACCTCACAAAACATTGGCCATAACAAAAAATTGATATTCTAATTATGAATTTCTTACAAATGTCCTATAAATTGATCACTCAAATTGATTAAGTGATGACATTTTGGACAGACATGGATGTAAACTGCAACACGATTGGTTGGTGGAGGTATACAATCAAGAGGGATACGTCAAGGTGCAGCACTACTACTTAAATACTACTGATACCCAGCGCCTAACGTTCAGTGTGTGGCCAACTGATAACTGTCCACTTTCTGTTTCTAACTGAGTCCACAAAATGTCTTATGCAAAGAATGATTTAAAATGCTGCCACTGTATTGAGCCCCAGATAACTAGAGTTTACACGAGTACAGCCGTACTGCACTTATTTACAACGTATTTATTCTAAGAAGTAGGTTGACAATTTTAGACATAGGCTCATATATAAGATAATGTCTATTGATATTTTGCATGTTAACTGGCCTTGTCTTATACAGTAATGCAGTTCTCTTTCTGTCTTGCAGTAAAATAAAAAAAGAATTTCAGCAAAATAATAATAAGTTAAAAACAAAAAATAAATTCCACACTGAATTGATTCACTGACAAGGCTTACAATCTCTTTGTATGTATCACCATCTCCCAATCAAAATGTTTAAATGTACAAATATTATTTTAAGCAATATATTTTACCCGTTAAAAAATGGAGAGCTATACTACATTTGAATCAATCAAATAAACTGCTATTTTTTGTGTTAAATGTATAGGAAAAAGGAACAAATATGTCCATATTTAATGTAACATATTTTGTGCTGGAAGGATTCAGTGTAATGTAAATTTCCAGTACATAAATAATATAAATAAATATGTTGTCCCCCTGGTGATCTAGAGGACCATAAACTGCAACTCGTCAACCATCTGAGCCAAGAAAAAAGAAACAAAATTGTAATCCATTCGAATAATTTAATCCATTGAGCCATTTAAATATAAAAATATAATTAGTCAAAAAGTAAATTAAAGAAAATATAAAAATCACCAATTCCAATTACTGAATTACTGGAGAAAATCCCTTGCTGTTGAAACTCCAAAAAACCCTGCAGATACTTTGCCCAGAAATTACGTAATGAGGTTGTCACCTGACTAGATTGTGTCTGTGTGGTGAATATGTTTGTTTGTGTGTAAGTATGTCGCTTTGCTCTGATTTTTGCCAAATTCATCTGTATGCTTTGCAGTGAGTCAAGGTTGTAAACCTTCATTGATTTTCTACTGTTTATCTTTTTCCCCAGAACAGAGACCATGTTAATCTGAATTCAACAGTTTCTCAACTGCTGCTGGGAAGTCATGTGTCAGTGTGTTTGTGTACATACATGCCTACAAAAGAAAAAGAGCAGATGCAGGAGGACGAGGTGGATAAAAGGAGGTGGCTGCACAGCGACAGTCTACATTGACAGCAGTTCAGGATCAGGAGGATGAGTAGGACTCAGCTGTGGCTGGTGGCCTCTGTGGCCTTGTTAGTCTCCCTGACTTCTCTGGCGGATGGAGCTCCATTGTAAGTAGACCTGTCTTACCTTCATACACTCCTCCTGTGTTTGAACTAATTCACAGAAAACAGAGCTAAAATGTACAGTTTCTTCATCCTCTCAATGAGCCTCATTCACCAACCATTCATTAGAAATATCTTCTTAAAGCAGTATTCTGCTTACAGTGTTCATTTTAGGTTTTTTAAACATAACAAAAATATAAATTTTCAGTTTTTTTATTTTCGGCCATGATGGCCTACAGTTTATCATCAGGCCTGTTAAAATTAGTATTTGAAATGCATTGAAATCACTGCCAAACCGTAGATAGTTTTCTGCATTTATATTCCATTTAAAACGTTTATGGCTGCAAATATGTTTTCATTTGTGTTTGACGTAATGAGGAGCCGTAGTCCAGTTTGCACATTGTGTCAGGTAATCTGGTCTTTCAAATGATGCAAGAAAGTTGGCCAAAATGTTATTCAGAGTTTGCACAACGATACATTATGCCAGACAAAGCAAAAGTCTGCAGAGCCATGAAGAAAGATCTCCAGCTAGGTAATCAATAGATTACTGATTGTGTGTGAAGTCCACCGAAGCTCATGATCCTCATCTGGGCAAATAGGGTTTTTTTTTCTGATAATTTGGATGAATTGAAACTTAAACTCACAGGCTCGACAGAGGTTCTCAACCTGAGGTTTGGGCACCAAGATAAACACGAGCATTAAGAAGATAAATAAACAATTTTGTTGCACAAAATCATCTGAAAAAAATCACAAAAAGGACACACTCTTTCCCTTAGAAACGCCAACCTGTGATGAGAGCATGTGGTGTGTGTGTGTGTGTGTGTGTGTGTGTGTGTGTGCATTGTATGCACAGTGAGTAATATTAACATTTGTGTATATCTCCTCCTTCTCTCACCACCACTCTGCAGACACTTGATGTCTGCCCCCAACTTGTTGCGGGTAGGAACAGCAGAAACCATATTTGTGGAATGTCAAGACTGCACAGGAGCCGACATGTTGGTCACCATCAATGTGATGAACCATCCGACCAAAGCCAAGAAGCTGGCAAGCACATCTGTGACACTTACCAGTGGAAAAAACTTCCAGGAGCTGGGACAAATAACGGTAAAATAAAATGCTGAATATGTTACCGTTACTCTGCTTCATTTTCTCGCAGGAACACCAAGAATTGTAATTCATCCAGAAATGCACATGTTGGGTTACCTGCTACTGATGCCGTACTTTCCTGGACTGGTTTCAGATTCCTGCTGGAGACTTCAATAGGGATCCCACCGTGAAGCAGTATGTGTACCTGCAAGCACAGTTCCCTGGTCGGCTGCTGGAGAAAGTTGTCTTGGTGTCCTTTCAGTCTGGGTACATCTTCATCCAGACCGACAAGACCCTTTACACCCCCAACAGCAAAAGTGAGTTAAATGCTACATCAGTGCTGAAAAGCACACCTACTTGCCCTGAAGTTTATTTTTT
This sequence comes from Chelidonichthys spinosus, assembly GCA_029853015.1. NCBI lineage: Eukaryota > Metazoa > Chordata > Actinopteri > Perciformes > Triglidae > Chelidonichthys > Chelidonichthys spinosus. Next base: position 15,056,967 of record CM056824.1, on the reverse strand, counting down.
CCCCAAGTTAAATGAGCCCTGTAAATTACAGTAAAATGGTCAAACCCTTCCATGCACATAATACCAAATTCAAAAAGTTGTTTAGCAGTCACATGACTCAAAATAGATGCACCTTCACTCCACTTTCAACAGTCTCATTCTCTCTCAATATCAGTTCATTACAGGATGTTTGCAGTGACGCCCAGTATGGAGCCTGTAGAGAGGAATGACGATGCCCAGACTGATGCTTCTATTTCCATTGAGATCGTGGTATTGTATTTTATCTTTGATAGGCACAGAATTGAAAGTCAGGATGCCTCTTAGTGAAGTGATGATGAACAAAATGACTTCTTACTTAATATACAAAAAGATATATTCCTGCCTCCCTCTAGTGGCGGAGTTACACACTACAGACAGCATCTCCCCTCAGTGGAAGAGAGAGACTTTTAAAGGAATACTTCACATATTTGCATTAAGCTTTGTGTCGTTAGAAACCCGATAGTATTTTTGAATGGTCGTGCATCATTCCCTCATTTTCCCCAGAGACGGGAGATCTCCATATTTCTATTCTGAAAAAGACCTCATGACCAAAAATGACCCACTTTAAATACAGATTCATGACTCCACCGGTGAAGTATTTCTTTAAAGTGTCAGTCCGTAAGATTTGAGATAGGTTGCTTCTAGCATCACTAATTTTTAATTTTGTGCGGCAATGTCGCCACAGACATGGAGATTTCTGGGCTTTCATTCGGGGGTCACATGATCAATCACCATTATTTTAAATCACTCTTTGATTGATAGTCACTTAAAAGACTATTAAATGGATCAAAATGTTACAGACTGCCAATTTTTAGCTGAAAAAAAGTGCACATCGAGATGTTGACCGACAAAGTCATTCATAAAATAAAGCATGGATTTACTAAATGAATAAGTAAACTGGCATCTCTCTCTGTTAATGGTTGTTGAATATTATTACATTTGTAGACCCCTGAAGGCATCATTTTACCACTTGATCCAGTCTCCTTGAAATCAGGGATCCACTCTGGAGATTACCAACTAGCTGAAATTGTCAGGTCATTATTTCATCTTATCTCAAATACATTTTCCACATTGTTTTTCTTTGCATTTTGCTGTTTAGTGGTCCAATAATTAAAATCTTGTTACTTTCGTCCATACCTGTATCTGTATTTCAATTTATTACACAAGGTAAAAATTAGCTGTTGAACAGCTCAGCTAAACTAATCCTGATAAAAGCTAGACTCTGTAAATCATGGCGTGTTAAAAGATAAATTACTATTAATTAATTAATTAATTAATTAAAGATTTAAATTACACATTTGAATGTATTTAAAGCAAGGCATTTTGACTTTTGGAAAATAAAAGTTAAATGAAAAGATCATTACGACTGCTAATATGCCACTTAGCTTGGCTGTAAATAGGGAAACTTCTTGGATAATTGTGCACCAGTCAATAAAAAGTCGAGCACGATACTCAATTTCATGAAATGTCATGAAAACACAACTTTTCTTTTTTATACTTTGGTTTTCAAAAGAATTAAACGTGTTAATTAGAGAGCTTTTGAGTTGATGCTAGGTGGATTTTCTGCTACCCTTGGACAGAGCCAGCTACCCTTAATGCTAATCTAAGCTAACTTTTAACATCTTAATATAACTGTAATTGGGCAGATATAGTTATACAGTTATACATTTATGGACTAAAACCTAAAAAATCTAAAAGGGCATAAAATAAAGGTACTACACCCTTTCTATCTACTTTCAACCTTTTCTCCTAAACTTCAGATAAATAACTATAATATAAATTACTTCACACAGTCCAATGTCGGGTTTGTGTGTTACCTTCAGTCTCTATAATGAACATTGTGTGTGTGTGTGTGTGTGTGTGTGTGTGTGTGTGTGTAGTCCCGGACTGTGGAAGTTGGTGACGAAGTTCCACAGCAACCCACAGCAGAGCTATTTTGCAGAGTTCGAGGTCAAAGAGTATGGTGAGTCCTTCGTTACCTACAATTATTTAAAACTAAACCTACAACATTCCCTTAGTTTTAACCTGATTGGACACACGATCAAATGTTTTCAATGTTTCAGTGCTGCCCAGTTTCGAGGTTAAACTGGTGCCTGAGAGCTCCTTCTTCTACGTGGACAGTGAATCCCTCACCGTCGACATCCAAGCTACGTATGTGAAGATTTTTGTTTTCGTGGCTTTAGAGACCAGGTTTTGAAAAATAACGGGTGTTCAGGGGCTGTGTTGGGGCTCTTGGTGTTTTAGTCAGTTAGCTATTTGCTGTGTGTTTTTAAGTGTCCTATTTTGCTTGTTGTGGGCTTAGATATGTCCCTGTCTCATGGCTTTAGGTATCTGTTTGGTGAGGAAGTGGAAGGGACTGCCTATGTGGTGTTTGGGGTTTTGAAAGATGATCAAAAGAAGAGTCTCCCAGGTTCTCTTCAGAGAGTACCGGTGAGCGCATCCTTACATTTTTGCTGTATTTCTCTATGTTTTTGCAAGACTCTAAACATTGAAAAATTTCCAGATCTCCCCGTTTTATCTGCAGTTATTAGGGCCACGTGGCAATCGCACCGAGCACTGGCCCCTACAGCTATGAAATAGCTGAAGGGACCAGTGCTCTGAATCCTTGTTATTCATAGGATTTTTTCCTACTTAGTATTATTATTTTGCCTCCGAATTTCGATTGCCTAAAACTCCAAGAGCTTTAAGAGTTGTAGGACAAATTATATATAAAAACGTACGGTTCGATCGGGATCGGCGTGGTATTACTTTTCTTAGCCAAACACACATTTTTTTAAACGTAATTCGTGAAAAACCACCAAAATGTTCCCATTGAATTGAATGGGACGAGCAGGAAAAAAAAAGCAGAAATTGTAGCTTTTCAAACGCCTGCTGCTCAGGCATACTTACTTTCACCTAGAAACTCCATTTAAACTTTAAAACGTAGACACAAGGCATGTGTCCTGGTGTGTCAATCCACGTTTCAATAGGTCACATAGTTTCTGATCAATCACTGTTGAATGACCATGATCATTTAGGGAGAAATCGTGAGATTATAATGGGTGTGTATTGCGCGGAACCTTCTGGGCTAGAGTGGGTGACATCATCGCTTAGAGTGTGAGGGCTCCTCGAAATACTTCAGATTTTTTTCCTTTCCAAACTTCTCCCGGCCACAATTTTCACTCTACACAGGTGATATTTTCCAATTTTGTAGACAAACTTGTCCTGTCTCTCACAATGTGCTCAAAAACTCTGTGACATTTACAGAATTTGAACTAGCAACCTCTAAGCGCGGCCAAGTCTGTTTTTCACCCAATTGACTGCAATACAAATTGAGAAGCAGATTTTCACAGAAACTTGAAACGACCAGCATTTCTAACTCGCCCTAGCGTCCACATTTCTGACACTAGGAAAAAATAAAAGGCATCAGTGTCTTCAGCAGTCTTGTGGCACTAACGATGCGAAAATTTTTGCGATAGGAGTTTCGGTGTGAGCGTGGCAAGCTTTTGTTCGGACCCTCCGCGAAGCCAAAGTTCAGAGGGATCTGACAGGACTTACACAGTGAAAATGCTGAAATCCCCTTCTTTTTTAACTCGCCCTAGCGTCCACATTTCTGACACTGGGAAAAAATAACAGTCATCAGTGTCTTCGGCAGAGTCTTGTGGCGCTAACGGTGCGAACATTTTGGCGATAGGAGTTTCGGTGTGAGCGTGGGAAGCTTTTGTTCGGACCCTCCGCGAAGCCGAAATGGAGAAATAGAGAGAGGCTTGAAGGCAGTCATACACCGAAGGCCGTTGCTATGGTGACGGCACTCTGGGGCTCTGATCTTGAGAACTGACAGCAGGTGTGCTCTGATTGGTGGACAGGAAGGAGCAGTCAGTGGGAAATGTAGTTTTTTTTGACAAACATCTTCTGCCCAGGCATACTTTCACCTAGAAACTCCATTTAAACTTTAAAATGGAGACACATGTCTGTCTATCTCTCTCTCTGTCTCACTCAGAAGTGATAGCAGGTGCGCTCTGATTTGCCGACAGGAGCAGTCAGTGGGAGTTGTAGTTTTTCAAACAATACATAGTACCTAGTAGTTCTCAGTACTTGACTCTCAGTAGTACTCGGTCGTACTCGGTAGTACTTGAGTGACAGTTTGTCAGTACATAGTATCTAGTAGTTCTCAGTACTTGACCATCAGTAATACTCACTAGTACAGAGTGTGGACAAGTTGTGACCTGCACATTCACCATGCTATGTGATAATAATGTAACGTTACGAGATGGAGCCATTTTAGAGGTAAATTCATGCAAAATTGCTGATGCGCGTTCCTTTCAGGGACAGTTTTTCAGGAGGCAGTCTCTGTATTTCCCTCTAAAACAACTCCGTCTCGTTTGAAATCTCGAAGAATCTCATCGTAATGTATATACACTCCGGCAGTAGCCCCCGTGGCCCTTTCAAAATTTCCAGCGGGGGAATTTTCTGGTTTCAGTTAAATTCCATTCCTATCTACAGATATCATTTATTTAGGATATTTAGATTTCAACCAGGCCGAGAATTCAAACATTTAAAGCTGCAGCTGTACCACTATACTGTATTTGAAGATGTATTTTTTCTATTGTGTCACATTAGATTGCGGGCGGTATTGGACAGGTCACTTTGAAGAAGGAGCAAATCACAAATACTTTCCCGAACATCCTTGAGCTGGTGGACAGTTCCATATTTGTGGCTGTCAGTGTGCTGACGGGGAGCGGTAAGACAGAGGCTGTGTGTGTTTGGGCCTTTTCAGTATATTTAATCATGTGCGGGTCAACATGAGTATCAGTTTTGTTAATGTCTTACATGAAACTTAACAGGATACGTTTTCTGTAAAAAAAAGAAATGAATAAAACCTCAGTTTTCAGTTTGTGTGTGAATGTGTTTGTGTTTCTGCATCAACTGTGGTTCTGTGTTTCAACTCACAGGCAGTGAAATGGTGGAAGCAGAGTTAAGAAGTATCCAGATTGTGACATCACCTTACACCATCCACTTCAAGAAGACGCCCAAATATTTCAAACCAGGAATGTCCTTCGATGTTACGGTAAACAACTTATTGACATTTACATAAATTGTCAGCTACGTACGCCTTTTGGGCTTGGTTAAACATTTTCTCAGATAGATAGAGCACAAGTGAAAACCCATTGTGTTACTTCTAGGAAGAGACCTTGTCTCTGTCGCTGTTGTTATTGTTGTTTATATTAAGATGGCTATTTATGTGCAAATGTTTTAAACATTAAGTTAATTATTTAACTTATTGAAAGTGGTCGGTCCATATAACTGCTTCAGACATATAAAATGAGTTTATTTAGAATTGTATTGGTTATTCTTGTATTTTTTTCCTTAATATTTCGTACGTGGGCTGCACGGTGGTGTAGTGGGTAGCACTCTCTCCTCACAGCAAGAGGGTCGCGGGTTCGATCCCCGGGTCAGCCCCGGGTTCCTTCTGTGTGGAGTTTGCATGTTCTTCCCGTGTAAGTGTGGGTTCTCTCCAGGTTCTCCGGCTTCCTCCCACAGTCCAAAGACATGCAGGATGGGGATAGGTTCATTGATGACTCTTAATTGCCCGTAGGTGTGAATGTGAGTGTGAATGGTTGTCTGTCTCTACATGTTGGCCCTGTGATAGACGGGCATCCTGTCCAGGGTGTACCCTGCCTTCACCCAATGACATCGGGATCGGCTCCAGCCCCCCTGCGACCCTGAATACAGGAGAAACGGTTTCCAATGGATGGATGGATATTTCTTACATGTTGGGAATTAATCTGTAAAATCTGACTACTGAAATATAGTCAATCTTAGAAAACACAGATGGCAGTTTATCCTAAATATCAAAGTGACACACTGTTAAATGCTCTCTTAATATCTGTTATTGATTAGATCAATGTTTTAATCTGAGGGGGATTTTCATTATGAGGTAACGGCAGATTTTGACAAACAGGTGCGATTCCAGAGAAAAAGGAAATTCTGTTGGGTCACCATCAACTCAGTCATAATACTTAGTGGACAGCATTAAAAAATGTTTTTATAAAACTGTTTTAATAAGGCTGTTAGATGTTTTCTGATCGTTCAGCTGTTTGTCTCTGATGGCAGGTTGAAGTTTTGAATCCTGACGAAAGTCCGGCAAAAGGTGTCGCAGTGGTGGTCAACCCAGGCCAGGTGCATGGCTCCACCGCAAACAATGGCATGGCCAAGCTCACTATCAACACAGTGACAAGGGACCCAAGACTGTCAATCACTGTAAGGCTGTAATCCTTTTCACCAATGTAGCCCATTTAGCAAAGGGAAGCTTAAACCAACATTAATCTTAATTTTTCATTTTCACTCAAAGGGGTGAAATCAAGTGTGTGTGTGTGTGTGTGTGTGTGTGTTTACCTGTGTATGTCTTTAATTGTAGGCAAAGACCAATGATCCTGGTATTTTACGTGAAAGGCAAGCATCGGCCTCCATGGTAGCGCTCCCCTATACCACCAATAGCAACAGCTACATCCACATAGGTGAGGGGCTTCCTTGAATTCCGTCAGATGGTAGAAAAGGAGGCGGCAGCGGCGAAGTATGTTCTGCATCTCTTCTGTGTTGAGCACTCATCACAGCGTGTCACGTTTGCAGGTGTGGATACAGCTGAGCTGCAATTAGGAGACAACCTGAAAGTCAACCTCATCCTCAACAGACAGGAAAAGCATGACAGTGACATCACATACCTGGTGAGAAATATTTACACCTGTGCATGTGTAGACATATATATTTTTTGACTGGTTTCTGATGATTGCTGATGTTCAAATCTGTGTCCCTAGATCCTGAGCAGAGGTCAGCTGGTGAAAAATGGCCGTTACAAGACAAGGGGTCAAGTACTGATTTCCCTGATCGTCGAAATTACCAAAGAAATGCTGCCTTCTTTCCGCATTGTAGCCTACTACCATACAAATGGCAATGAAGTGGTAACAGACTCTGTTTGGGTGGACGTCAAAGACACCTGCATGGGCTCGGTGAGGCACAACACAGATGTAGCAGAGTTCAAGTAGGCAAACTCTACACCCACGTACAGACTAAAGTTAATTCTTGGACATGTTGTTTTATACATGACACTACTCTAGTAAATACAAAACTGCATGTCTTATTCATGACCTCCCCTTCACATCTAGCTGTTGCTGGAATCAACGAGAGCCGCTCCGTCCTATGAGCCTCGGAAGATGTTTGGTCTGAAGGTCACTGGGGATCCAGGGGCCACAGTGGGACTGGTGGCAGTTGACAAAGGCGTCTACGTTCTGAACAACAAGCACCGTCTCACCCAGAAAAAGGCAATTTCCTTATTTCATATCTATGAAAATCTTTGAAAGGAGTCTAATTTCCATCCATCCATCCATTGTCTACCGCTTATCCTGTATTCAGGGTCGCGGGGGAGTTTAATTTAAAAAGTAAAAAATAAAAGACTTACACACACGTTAAAGGTAGAGTAGGCAATTTGGAAAAACCACAGAGACTTTGAACGCATCACCGAACCGAAAAAGTCCTGTCCACTTCATTCAGACCTCTGTTCAAAGCTGCTCCCCCAGAAGCCAAACGAGTGCTCGAGATCATCAGTACTTCGTCGAGTACTTTTTTGATTGGACGGGGTGTTTGCCATGGCCAAAGATAACTTTAAAAAAAAAAAAAAATATATATATATATATATATATATATGTTAGAGCATTTAATTCATTCATTGCTATCGGCATGTTATGAGGATTTCAACTGATAACAGAAAGAGTCTCCTTTAACTTTCAGCTAGCTTAGCTTTTTGGCTGAAATAATATCCTGTATAAATGTATCCAGCAGCAAATCCAGTGCATGAGTATAAGTGTCTGTGTATGTTAAACTTAAATGTTGTAAACCTGTTTGGTTGTATTTGCACGTGTGAATGACTGCCAACCTGCTCAGGTGTGGGACGTTGTAGAGAAACACGACACCGGCTGCACACCAGGCGGAGGGAAGGACGGCATGAGTGTGTTCTACGATGCTGGGCTGTTGTTTGAGTCCGACACAGCTTCTGGGACTGCCTACAGACAAGGTGACTTTATCTTTAACATATCCTGCTTTATTAAGGCGTTAATACTGTACCAATAAAATATCTCTGATTAGGAGAAATCCCTGTGACATCACTCATTGGTTTGTGAACTGCCATTTTGAAGCCTCAAGTTCTGCATTTTGGCTGTCCCCATCTTGGTTTTTTGCGTTTGCGTTTTTGGTTTTGTTTTTTTCCACACACACACTCACACACACACACACACACACACACACACACACACACACACACAAATATGTTTTCTGCTGTTCCTACCCGCAACAAGTTGGGGGCAGACATCAAGTGCCTGCAGAGTGGTGGTGAGAGAAGGAGATATACACAAATGTTAATATTACTAACTGTGCATACAAACCACACACACACATACACACACACACACACACACACACACAAACTGTCCATGTGCCCTACCAGATTAATGATCCCACTTTGATTTTAAGAGTTCACATCAATCATACCATGCAGAAATCATGTCTAGGTCAAAACTTGTTGAGTTGTGTTAAAGATACGATCTTTGTTGCGTTTACAGAATTGAAATGTCCGGCTCCCAGCAGGAGGAGACGAGCCACTACTATATTCGAGGTCACAACCAGCTTAGGTAAGAACAGCACATATATTCAGTCCCTTGTTTTAGGCTCTGAGCCTGTTTTGTTGACGTTCATAGTACAGGTCTTTCCCATGCTAACAAATTAAACTGTTTTTACTTTATACTAAGTTCGTAATATGTAACTCTGTTGCTTCATACTGCTGCTTTTCTATACTGAAGGGAGAGGGAGCCCTCTTTTCTGTTTGTCTATTTGTTTTTCCATTTTCAAATCAGAGGTCAAAGGTTAGAGGATGTGTAAATAAAACAAGGAACTATTTTTAGTTCTAATTTGCCTTTCCAGTTCACAATTCTTCTTGTTCATATCTTCTTACCTTTTGTCTGTCTTTTTAGTGAGTGAATATAAAGACCCGCTGCAGCGTGAGTGTTGTCTGGATGCCATGAGAGAATCCCTCCTCGACTACACATGCGAGGTGCGCAGCGAGTACATCAGTGATGGTGCAGCCTGTGTCACCGCCTTCCTGCACTGCTGCAAGGAGATGGAAACCCAGCGGGAGGACAGTAAGGCGGACAGCCTCCTCCTGGCTCGCAGTAAGAGACGGGGACAAGAGATGGGTCTAAGCCCTGGGCTGCTATTCATTGTCCTATGGGTTGTTAGGAAAACAATTAAATAGTAACATTTTAATGACATTTTTAGGTGAGGAGGATGACAACAGTTACATGGACAGCAATGAAATTGTTTCTCGCACCAAGTTCCCTGAAAGTTGGCTGTGGATAGATGTCGCACTGCCTGCTTGCCCTCGACAAACACCTAACTGGTGAGTCAACTGAAATATACACACAGGGAAAATACACTGATAACTTACCTTTTGCCTGTCTGAGTGTTAACGCTATCCTTTGTTCCAGCGACTACACCTCATTGACGAAAAATGTCCCTTTGCAAGACTCGATCACAACCTGGCAGTTCACTGGCATTAGTCTGTCCAGAACTCAGGGTGAGGATTCCGGTGTTTTAGTTGTGCTGCTCACGTTAAACCTCTTTCATCCCTCACACCTTAAACCTCTTTCATCCCTCTCATATTAAAGGAATCTGTGTTAGCGATCCGTTCGAGGTAATTGTCCGGAAAGATTTCTTCATTGATCTCAGGCTGCCGTACTCCGCCGTCCGTGGAGAGCAGATAGAAATTAAGGCGATCCTCCACAACTACAGCCCTGATATTGTCACGGTAAGTCTGGGTTACTCTGCTCTGGTGTTTCATGCCGGAGCCAATAAGACCATGATATTTTTGACAAAAGGGTTGAAAACAACAGACAATATTAGACTGATGTACAACTAGTTTTGTGAAATGTAATAGCTCCTCATACTTCATTCTCTTTCTCCGTCATTGCCCTGTTTCCAGGTGCGTGTGGACATGATCGAGGAGGCGGATGTGTGCAGTGTAGCTTCTAAACATGGGAGGTATCGTCAGGAGGTGAGAATTGGGGCCCAGACGACAAGATCTGTACCCTTCGTCATTATTCCCATGAAAGAAGGAAACCACCGGATTGAGGTCAAAGCAGCTGTTAAAGATTCATCGCTCAACGACGGAGTCATGAAGATGCTGCGTGTGGTGGTAAGTGAAACTGGAGAAGAACGAACGTCCGTATAGGGAGACAGAAATCTTTCGGGGCTTAGGTTTGATGCAAATGTACACTGAATCAGCCGTTTCAAAGTGTAAATAAGACATGATTCAAAATAATGTTGTGATTTCTAACGTTTGTCCGTTGTTTTTCCAGCCTGAAGGTGTACTGGTTAAATCTCCTCAGATTGTAAGTTTAGACCCCACTAAGAATGGTGTAGGTAAGTTCACTCATTAAATAGGTTCATTTTAGTGTCATTTGGTAGTTAATCACTCGCTAATTGATCCCCCCCTTTGCCCAATGTGTATCCCTTCAGCTGGTAAACAAGAGGTGACTCTCAATAGTGGAATTCCAAAGAAGGATTTGGTTCCAAACGCACCTACTAGCACACAGATCTCTGTTACAGGTGCGATATAATCTTACATTTTGCATAGTGTACAATAAACTCTGCATTGGTATAAACTGGTGCTTGTTTAGTTGTTTCTTCCCGATCTATAACATTTTTGTTTTTTTTCTTTGTGTGTGTGTGTGTGTGTGTGTGTGTGCATGCAGGGAGAGAACAAGTTTCTGCACTGGTGGAGAATGCCATTAGTGGGAACTCTATGGGTAGTTTGATCTACCAGCCCGGAGGCTGCGGAGAGCAGAACATGATCCACATGACTCTACCTGTCATTGCAACCACTTATTTGGACAAAACCAACCAATGGGAAACTGTGGGCTTTCAGAAACGTAGCGAAGCCCTTGCACACATCAAGACCGGTAGGCTCACACTTGTTTTTTATCACATATATCACAAATCTTATTGATTTCCCACAGAGTGGGATTTTACAGGTTCTGACGTGGCAGAAGTGGTATTAAAAACGACAGCACGGTAGACAGCACTACATGATACCCCCGTCCCACGGACCCAAGCTAGAGTTACTGAGAAATAATGGGATGAATGCAACACGTAGACTATTAAAGTTTTGTAAAAACCTATGCCTGCAGAATAGTTTGCAAGATGGTATAATTGCAGGGAAAACATGTGACAGGACTCCTGACATTGGTTGTGTGTTGTGTTTCCAGGCTACCGCAACCAGCTTAACTACCGTAAAAAGGATGGCTCTTTTGCTATTTATGCCCGTTCCCAAAGCAGTACCTGGTGAGGCAAACGTCGATCAACTCACACATACAACTGTTTCCAACTTTCAACTTTAATCTAACATTCTGACTGTGTGACGATGCTGTATTTCATGTGCAAATAAATGAAGCTAAACTTCATCTCCTCTCTAAGGCTGACAGCCTACGTTGCCAAGGTGTTTTCCATGGCCAACAACCTGGTGGCGGTGCAGAAGGAGGACATCTGTGGAGCTGTGAAATTCCTGATTCTCCACACACAGCAGCCTGACGGCTTGTTTAGAGAAGTTGGAAGGGTGTCCAGCGGAGGGATGACTGTGCGTGAATTTCATTAATATCAATTCTCCATCATAGTGCCACACAACAATAGCGAGATGAAAACAAATTCCGTGTCATTGACCATAATCGTGTGTGTGTGTGTGTGTGTGATTGTGTGTGTGTGTGTGTGTGTGTGTGTCTGTGTGTGTGTGTGTGTGTGTGTGTGTGTGTGTGTGATAGGGCGATGTGGGGGGCACAGAATCAGGCATCTCCATGACGGCCTTCTGTCTCATCGCCATGCAGGAGTCACGCACACTATGCGCTGCCTCCGTTAATGTGAGTACCTCATCTGCATACTATTTTTTTACTCTTTCCCTGCTTTTATTTGTATTTCCTTTCTGACTCCACACTAGTGATGGTTAAATCAAAACTTCCTGGAGTGCCTGAAGTAACCAAAAACCACCCAATACCTTCCACACAGTCTGGGAATACCACACAGTGAAAGTGCTGGTCATTTGAGTCGTGTAACCTGCAAGCTCAGTCTAGCTCATAAGACAGAGGCTAAGAGAGGGGACAATCCATCCTCCCCTATTGTCCCGGGGTTAAATATTACAACATTCCTTACAGAAGATATTTGAAATAGATTGATTACTGATATGTGGATATTCTTTCCTTATTCTCCTTCCTTTCTTTTCCTTCTGCCCAGAGTCTGCCAGGCAGCATAGACAAAGCAGTGGCCTATCTGAAGCAGCATCTGCCCACCCTCACCAACCCATATGCTGTTGCCATGGCATCATATGCCCTGGCCAATGAAAACCAACTGGACCGCGATGTCCTTTACAAGTTTGCTTCCCCAGGTGTCAATATTCTTAAATCATATTCAGCAACAGTCTATGATGTGATGTATGAATACAAAAATATTACACATCTACCGATAAATACTTAATATAGGTTGACATTATGGGATGATTTCTGATCAAGAAATATCAAAGATATGTTTGGTAATTTAGATTATTGTCCAACAATACTAACACGTTATTTATTGGGAAGAAGTCAAGTCTACAAATCCATATATGAATCTCTGACCAAATTACTTTCTAATGATAGAAAGATTATGCACATTTTACTTTCTTATTTTTTCATTTGATTTTATTTTTATAACATTAACTACTCTTAGACGAGAGACTAGGGTATTATTAGTGAATATAACTTCTTCCAGATACAACATGGCAATAAAAATATATTTGTGTGCGTCTTCCTCAGAACTGTCCCACTGGCGGTCACCTAAAGGACATGTTTACACGCTGGAGGCCACAGCTTACGCCCTTCTCGCTCTGGTCAAGGCCAAGGTGAGCATGTCCAATCACCAGAAAACATACTAACCGAGTCCTCATCCATGCTGCCTCACTAAAGGTGGGGCAGGTGGTTTGCAAACAAAAGTCAGTGAAATGGGTCTCTGTAATGTCAGTGAAGTATTATACATTTAAATTATTAAATTATTTTTCCAGTTGTCGTTTGCAGTTATGACCTCATTATAAAAAAATATATGATGTTTGAATGTGACATAATAGGAAAAGCTGATTTTGTACCAGAATCTACTATTTATCTTATAAATAAAAAATATAAATGTCAACCCTTTTCTTGCCTTCTGTTAATAAAGGCCTTTGAAGATGCCAGACCTGTTGTGAGATGGCTGAGCAAACAGCAGAAGGTGGGCGGAGGCTACGGATCAACTCAGGTAAGGCCGACTCCCCCCTCTCTGTTTACTTATGACCTCTTTTTTCTATGACTTGTTTTCTCCCGCTCACTATTTTTCTCTCTAGGCGACCATAATAGTGTACCAGGCTGTATCAGAGTACTGGGCCAGTGCTAAAGAACCAGAGTATGATCTGAATGTGGACATCATGTTGCCAGGCAGGACAAGGCCCTTAAAGATTAACTTCAACAGGAACAACCAATATACCACCAGAACAGATAAAGTGAGACGACGCACAAAAAAACTCAGTGGATCATCAATATCAGCATTCCTGTTGTTTTCTCACAGCTGACTGTGTGTGTTTGTGCGCATATTTTAAATTCCCACAGATCAATGATATAAACCAGGATCTGCAAGTGGTAGCCACGGGCACAGGAGAGGCAACGCTGACAGTAAGTACAATATAGTTTAACACTCTTAATTGTATCATTGATGAATCTTAATGTCCTTTTTTTAATCCGACCTGAGACCAAATGCGTTTTAACCTCGTGTGGACTATATGTTTAAGACACGTCTGTTATCACACGTTAAGATGCCCTTTTATCTGCGTGACAGATGGTGTCGCTGTATTACGCTCTGCCTAAAGAAAAGGAGAGTGACTGTCAGAATTTTAACTTGTCA
>CM056824.1:15010472-15037972 GCA_029853015.1 Chelidonichthys spinosus | reverse complement strand
ACTGATTATAATTTTGTGGTCAAAGGTCAAGAACTCACAAAACATTGGCCATAATAAAAAATTGATATTCTAATTATGAAATTCACTCAAATTGATTAAGTGATGACATTTTGGACAGACATGGATGTAAACTGCAACACGATTGGTTGGTGGAGGCATACAACCAAGCGTGGTACGTTAAGGTGCAGCACACAACTGCTCTGTAGAAACCATCTGGGAGGTGAACAGAGCTGCAGTATGTTAAAGAGCTTCCAATCTTGGCTGCAAAATATCACTTCACTCTGTTCCCAGTATGGACGTTACTCTTAAATAATACTGATAACAAACCACTGTCTGTCCATGGCTTTATTAACACTGTATTGCATACTGTATACAGATGTGCTCTTATTTAATGTAGAATCGTCATCTCTGTCTGTTTGAATAATAAAGTGTCATAAATTCAGCTGGAGGTAGGGTCTTCAGACTCAGAATATACTATATGACAAATCTTATATTGATCAAAGATCACTGCAGCAGCAATACATTGGGCGTTCAAGCCATTGCAAAACTACTGGGACATTTTTAAAAAGGTAATATCTTTACGATATTACCTTTTTTATTACCTTTAAGATATTACCGAATTTCTCCACAGAGAAAATTACACCAACCCCTAATGCAAACTACACCACTGGAAACATTCGGGCTATTCATTCGAGCTGTTGTTTAACAAATGAACACTGGGGGGCAGCAGCATGCCATGATGCAACCTGGGACTAGCCACTAGAAATAAAGACGGCAAAGAAGAAGAAGTGACGTACTTCCTTTAGCCCAGCCAACTGGTCATGTTAGTGTTCTCGGAGAAGAAAAGAATCAAACTTTAACTGACAGTCTTGAAGACAGGCGCAGTCGGAGCGTGCGAGCCAGCCAACCTGGGAACACAGAGATAGCTAGAGGCCGAGTGACTCGTCAAACTTCGTTCAAGTAGGAGCGACGCTATTCGTTTCCAGTTCGCGGAGCCTCAGAAGATACTGATATGGCCAAGGTACAAGTCCTAAATGTCGCTGTTCTGGACAACCCGAGCCCATTTGGAAATCCGTTCCAGTTTGAAATAACGTTCGAGTGCATGGAGGATCTGCCGGAAGGTGGGTATTGTTTTCAGCTAACGTGTAAGGCCAGCTTTCTTATTCTTTCGAGAACTAGCTACCTTTCATGCGAACTCTGCTTCAGTGGTAACTTGTACTCTCACTCTAGTCGGGTTGCATGGTACGCAATTAACGAGCACGCTGTGTTGTTCGACGTTATACTGTTGTATTAGCTGTCGTTGGTGCCGGTTTGTGACATTTCATTTGACTAGTTGTTGAAAATTGGCGCTGGCGCGTTTGTGCTCAGCGCCCCGCCTCTCACCTACGCTGATTGGTTCGTGGAGGTTCTCTGGAGTTTCTTTCCGAGAAGCTGATTGGTTGAACGCGTTTTGTTTTCTGTAACAACAGACGAGCTCGACGATTTGCCGCGAACTGCGGGTAGAGCAGTAGAGGCAACCGGGAAGCAGTAGCATGCTGGCTACAAGGGGTGCATGTTTGTTAATAATAATAATAATGGATTGGATTTGTATGGCGCTTTTCAAGACAATCAAAGCGCTCTGACAGGTTTCCATTCATTCACACACAGTCATTACCGGTGGTGGTAAACTACGATAGTAGCCACAGCTGCCCTGACGAACCTGTGGTGACGTTAACCTTATCGCTGCATACCATGACGATATTACGTTGTCTCTCGTGTTGAGGTGAATATATTTGTAGTTTATAATAGTGGTTTAAAATATCACATTAAACTAGTGTCAAGAGATGCACTGATAGCAGATGGTGTGAACTCATGTATCGCAAGCCTTTTGATTCCCCCCGTTGATATTTGATAAACAGTGGAACTGTTGTGATGACTAATCTTGTGAGATATGGCACATGATTTCATATGAAATTACAACAAAATAAGTATTAAAAATGTGTGGCTGTGGCATGTGCTTGTTATTCCAATAGCTACTTGAATTTGAACAAATGAAAACAATCTGTTTATAGATAATTCAGCTTTAAAAAACGTTATGACTGAATCCATACTATTATTTGAAAAATGCTCACACCGATGATTTCAGTTTTAGCACCCCAAATGTGGCAAAGCTGTTTTGAATCCTTGAATTTTTAAATCCTTTAACTGCACCATGTGGAACTCGATTTTTTTTTTAATGGTTCTTCTGTTAAACACAGAGGTCTGAATGGAGAATCCAACATAGTAATACACTGAAGATGTTATGCTGTTATGGATGATTTTAAAACAAATCTGAGTGATTATCCATTTTCTGCTTGTCATGTATGTATAATAAGCCTCCTGGCACAGTGTCCAGAGATGAAGTTAAGGCCATCAATAATATTCCTTACAAATAGAGAGATGTACCTTAAGTCTCACTGTCTGTGCATGTATATGTGATGTCAGATCTGGAGTGGAAGATCATCTATGTGGGTTCAGCTGAGAGCGAGGAATACGACCAGGTCCTGGACTCCGTTCTAGTTGGCCCAGTACCGGCTGGCAGACACATGTTTGTGTTTCAGGTAAGCTGTGGTCAGATAGATCATAGAAGCCATTGAATACTAGCACTAAAAATGAGGATATTTGATTTCCCTCGTTTGGTCCGCCATGTTGCACTGTGCTGCTCTAATAACACATTACTGTGGTTTACTTGGATCTGATTTCTTCCTCTTTGTGTTCCTGCTTCCGCTGCAGGCTGATGCTCCCGACACAGGGCTGATTCCAGAGAGTGACGCTGTAGGAGTGACTGTGGTTCTTATAACCTGCACCTACCGTGGACAGGAGTTCATCCGCATTGGTTATTATGTCAACAATGAGTACACGGATCCTGAACTACGGGAAAACCCACCTCTCAAACCAGATTACGCACAGGTATTTCTATGGGAAACACGCACGCACACACACACACACACACACACACACACATATACACATATATATATATATATATATATATATATATATTCTATTATTATTATTATTGTTATTATTTATAGTGTAGGCGGCCCAATTACAACACTCTGTACTTACTGGATTGAATCACAACAGATCTGTCTTATTTTTTATGTTAGTTTAAAACAAATCTTAAACATATGGTCCAGTACTTGCCATGCCTGGGATTATTGAAACATGCACTGTTTTCTACTGCCCTCTAGTGTTCTGAAATTGTTACAGTCATTGGGTGAAGACAGGGTACACCCTGGACAGGTTGCCAGTCAAAAGAAATATATCATGTACTGTAAATATATTTAAAAAAATCTTCTTTTTGTAGTTTACTCTTTATTACAAATGATGAAACTTAGTATATTTTGTTTTTTTTCACTGTTGGTCAGACCAAATAAGCAATTTGAATCCAGGCTACACTACTTTCGCACAGAAAGTTGCTGTGCCCTTAAAACCTGTCTCCCCTCCCGTAAGATACAGACCCTGTCTCACGTGTCTCCATCCGAGCCGGTGTCGCGAACCGGGCGTTCTGATCGGGCATAGTTTTAAAAACCGGTCATTTGATTCGGTCTTCCGTTCGCTGCGGGCGGGCCAACATTGTGCAGTACGGCCAGAGCCAGGCTGGGAACGATACCTTTACTGTCGGAGCGTCGTCGTTCAGAATCATTAAAAAAGCAGTAACACAACCGGTACCAGGACAGATGCATAGTGGGCCGAGCAGCTTTCATTTATTTTTGTTTTGATTCTTTCAGCTCCTGAGGAATATTTTGGCCTCCAACCCTCGTGTCACCCGCTTCCATATCAACTGGGAGGGTTCGGCAGACAAGATGGAGGACAGCGAGAATGTCGACCCGTCCCCCAACATCAGCGGCATGCTCCCACCGTCCTGTATACCAGGAAAGATGCCGCCTCTTGGACTGATGCCAGACAACTCCATGGACTGCATGTAAGCATCCTCAGATTAGGATAATGGACAAGAAGCTCTTATCTGTTCAATCGCCCGCATCGCAAACACACATTTGGACAAGAAGGCCATAGATGTATCTACGTAACACATGGACGTTAACAGGAGGCGTTGATATGGCAGCAGGGAACTTATTTTTATACAGCACACAGGTATGGATCTGGAATTGTTACAAACTGTTTTTGTCTCTTGTGCAGTCTCCTTCAACATACAGGCTGCACAACCAGCATTGCCTTATTTCACTCTATCTCTGTATTAGATAATGTCAAAGCTGAGCCAGAGAAAGTTTTGAGTCATCTGGGTGGGGCGATCTTCAGTCCCTCACATCCTCACTGCCCTGAGACTTGCAAGTCATACTCAAACACTGATGATGACCTGTTTGGTACCCAAACTGTGCTGTCCATTTTGTCCTGTTGAGCACAGATCAAAGCTATGGGCAAGCAGTGTCCAAATAAATGTAGCAATAGCTGCTTTTAATAAAGCATTTCATTATTCTTCTATTTGGTTTTGACCTGATGTAAATGTGTAGAATCTGGAATACCTGTGTAAAAAATCTTGGGTTTCAAATATGGGCCAGCTTCAGGGGCTTGTTGCAAGATAGATTGTTAGTTTATGCAGAGTACAACTTAATGTTTGCAAGTTTTAGCCTCGAGTTCTCCAGATACCTTGGTAAACATGCCTCTACAAACAGGCCCCAGTTCACTTATTTTTCTTTAATGTTACATAAAATCCATGTCTCTAATTATGCACAATACATGTAGTCAAAGGAGATGGATGCTGGATTGCAGTCAGTCAAGTTGTTTGGATGGTTAAGGCTTACTGTAAATAGTATTTTTTTTTTCCCTCAGCGCTTATACTGTCTTCAAGATGAGAAGGCATTTTCTTTTTGTACTAACTATATATTCTCTGCCTCAGTATTTGTAACAGCGGGGGTTGTGATGGGGTTAATAAACTTTGTTTTGTGGACTTGGTGCTACTTTCTGGTATTTGCCACATCTTTCTTACACAGCAGCTTTCCACCACACATGCATGTGCGCGTGTGTCTCTCATGCATTGGCCCACTCTTTCCCCTCCCCTCTGGCTCCTTTATTTTTTTTTTTCCAAGTTCATTCATAAAATGCAGCAGCTACACTACACCACCATTTTCACTCTAGCCTCATGTTGCTTGGCAACTGCAGCACAGGGAGGTGGGGACTGTCTGCTCTTACCATTTTATCTTTTCTTGGTGGAAGGGACCAACTCCATCCATCCATCTGTTACCTCTGTCTGCTTTTCACACGTATACGCTGTTTAGCAAGATGATGTGATTGGTTGTGAATGCCGCAGGCTTTGTTTCACAAGCTACCCTGCATTATATAAGAATTAGTTGGTCCACCCTTTTTTACCAGCTGCAACATTAAAGGGATGTGCATATTAGTGCCTCAGTTATCATTATGCAATAAAGTGTTTTTTTTTTTTTTCTGAAAAAGGCTGTTCTGCATAAGGAACACTTTTTGTTGGATGCTAATGCTTACGTGCTTCACATTTTGTGTATTATTTCTGACATTTTACGGACTACAATTAATCAGGAAAACAAGTTGTTGACAACCAGATGCCCAGAGACAAGACTTGATTAACCTGATGGTGAGTCACGTAAATGTAAGGCTACATATCTAAAAGGTTTGGCACCTGTAGTAGTTTTGGTATTATGGGCAATCGTCCACATAATAAAGTAGGTGGCTAAAGCCCCTAATGGTAGCAGGCACTGCAGTAGCTGTAAGGGTCTCCCAAGTATAGCTTATTTTTAATTGTCAACAAAAGCTCAAATTATTCAAGTTAGAAATTTAGATGCAAATATGTGTGTGACTGTTTTGAGGATCCTGATAACCATGGGCCCTGTATGTAGACCAGGTGTGGAGGAGTGTGTGACCGTAAAGGTCGTTGGTACACAGACGGTAGGAAGCTACGCTGTTTTCATCTTACACCGATTGTATAAAAGATTGTCTCTTATTTCCCGTGATTCATTTCCCATCAGATAAACTCCGTGTACGGCCGTCTGCGATCTGTTTAGAACTCCTGCCAGCCAGACCGCGCCGCGCGTGCGTTACATTCTGACCAACATTTCTAAAAATAGCTCGCGGTTGACGTCACTTAGCCAAACGTGTATCAGTCGCCTGGCGGCGGCAGCGGGCCGGGAGGGGGGGGGCATTCCTGTCAACTGCTGTTTACAGCCAATAGGAATGCTCTCATTCACTGAGATTCCCACGGTTCGACCGCGCCAAGCCAATGGAGGAGAGCAGCCGGAGAAAGTGGGCGCGTACATCAGCGAGAGGAAAATAATCGCTGACGTTCCCGTCGCTTGCTATTTGTGGGGCAGCGGTACATTGCCGTTGTGGATGGATTGAGAGGGGCCAATCAGAACGCTCCGTGGAAGAGCGCGCCAATCCGTAGCTCTGCTCTACCTGTTAATCTACCCCGGTTCTGGCGAGGGGCGGGACGTTCGCTCGGCCGTAGTTCCGTCATCTCGCTCGTCTCCGAGGCTACAGGGGGCCAATGTTGATTTGGGCGCATTCACGTCGCTGTCGGACCCCGCCGAGTATTCATTTTTAAAAGCTGGGTTCCGGAGCGAAACGTGGCAGGCTTTTGATTGAGAATATTGACCCCCTTTTGTCGGTATAGCTGTTTTTCTTTTGGACTGGGGGAGAGGTGGGGAGCCGGGGGGGCGGGAGGGGGGGGGGCTCGCTCGGAGGGGGCTGCAAGGAGGGACAGGAGCAGACTGGATCCTCCGTGTTCAGGCCAACTGCGCCGAGGTCGGCCCGGCAGCCCACTGAAGCCCCAGCGACCGAAATACCACAGCGATAACACCCCGTGGATTTTAAACCCGGTAACGGTCGCCGGCGGTGGATGACCGTGGAGTGAGCGAGCCCGCTGCACTACACCGTCTCGCCCCGGCGCCGCATCCGCAGCTGTCAGGCTATTAAAGATCAAGACCTCGGAAGTCTTGGTAACTGTTCCGGCTGGATTTGGGGGGAAATACCGCTCAGACCGAATCGAGTCACCGGCTTGACGAGGCTGTAGGGCGGCCAAACAGCCACGGATCGCCCGTTGACAAGTTGTCATCATGGGCAACGCGCCCACGGCCAGAAAGGGCAACGAGATGGAAAGCGGTGGGTACCGTCGCCGGCAACGATACACATCGCTCCCGATAGACACCTGCTCGATGAACGCACAGCCTCGCGAAGAGAACAGAGACGACGTTATTACAACAGGCTTTACATAACAAGCCCGACACTGTTAATTAGAGGCCTATTCTTGCTTCCCCATTCGTTAAGATCCACTCGCACGTCCACGACAAGTCAACCGATTTGTGTGCCACGCAAAGCTCCCAACAGCCTGCATGTCACACGTTTATATTCAGTAGCTTTGCGTGTTTGTGTAGATGGCATGGGGATCTCTCTGCAGACGAGGCTTATAGACGTGCTGTTCAGTTTTCTAACGGAGTCGAAGCAGGACGCACAGATGTTTTCAAACAACAGTTGGAAAGCATCTTGGGATGTTCGCTGTACTGAAATATTGGCACGCTAAGTATCAGATTATTTCCGTCAAACGCTCCTTTGGCCAGAGATGCTGCTTAATTTGTGTGTGTGGGTGAGCTGAATCCAGTCTGAGGGAACCCATACAAGTGTGCAGGCTGAGCTTGGCTGAGCTGGTCCTCGTGTGTCCAATGCAAAGTTACTGGGATGCAAGTTTGCCATATACTTTTCAACAATCAGCTTAAAATGTGACACAGTGATGCACATGTGTTTTATAAAATATTGTTTTAGACGTGATGAGTGTATGTTTGACACGTCATGTCCTCTGGCTACGTCTCGCTCAAGAGTGAGATGCTGAAGTGTACTAGTTCACTTCACCTTACCATATTTTGCCAGAAGGAGAAGAGCGTCTTTTATTAGACCCTAACTTCCTGTTGAGTGCCCTGATCTCCTGAACTCCACATCCCAGTGTCCCGTAAACATTTGAAGTCTCCAGGTTTGGTTTGTTTTCACAGACTTAGAAATCTACCACCAACTGAAGCATAATAGCACTCTCCGTAACAAGTAACAACACACAAGTTGTGCATAAAAGCACTGGAGTTTAAGATTCAGCATTTAAAGAATCATTCTCCCCGGTGGATTTATAACGGACCAACTAGACAGCATGTCCTTACAACCTTTTCACAACTGACACATGATTTGCTTATTCGGGGCGTCTGTGTCCGTTGTAGTAAGATGGATTTGACTCAGCAATGTTTCATCTCAAACAATTTAACTGTGTCTTAGTGAAGTAAGGTGTACTGACGCCTGTTTGCGTGTCATCCTTGTCTCATTCTGTCTTTCCTCTCTTTTTTTCTGTCATTCTAACCAGGCTGTTTCTTAAAATACACCAACTCTCTACATATGGTTTATTTTGCTCTTTACAGATGCCTTTAAAGCTTTTTTTTTTCTTCTCATTGTTTGTCCGCCACAGTCAAGGAGTTCCTTGCTAAAGCCAAAGAGGACTTTCTAAAGAAGTGGGAGAACCCTGCACAGGTTAGTGTTTGGATGCATGTGTGATGTGTACATTAATATATCAAGTAGTCCGGTGTGTTCTTTATGATTCCACTTGCAATTTGCCCGTTTTCTTTAACAGTTGTGAACCCCAAATAGGTTTTGTTTTCTTCTGTCCTGCCAGCTACCACCAGAGTTAAAGTAAAATATGTAGGGTGATGATTCAGTTGATTGTTTATTCATTTCGGCTTCAAATCATATTGTTTTAACTTCTCCTCAAATTCACATTGCCCAAGTTATTATATTGCTTTTATGCATGTGTGTGTAGAGTTTTCAAATGTACATTGCATTGAGCATTACATGTATTTATATATACTTTTTATGTATATATATTTAAGAAGAGATATTCTTCTTTTTTAATTTTATGGTATTAATTTCAACTGTAGCCCTAGAAATATTACTTGAGTGTGTGAATGATCTGTATGCCGCTATGCAACGTAGATTTTGTACATGTTTTACTGACACAGATAATATTAAGCACACATCAGAACTATATCAATGTTCTTAGAAGAGAGTAGCTAGTTTTCTCTCTGATCAATGTGCTAAAATAACACACTTGCCACGTGACAACATGGCTGGTTTTTGAAGTTTATGAGATGATCTCAATCAGGATATATTTGAATCTTACATAACAGCATTAAATATGGCTGGGATCTTTTTGAATATTATGTGCGTGTGTATGTGCATTCATATATCGCATTCTATAAACATAATATCATACAATACACTGATTGCTATACATTGTATACTCTGTGATTATGGCATGCACATATACCATGCACATACAATCAGGCATTTGCTTGCTTGTGCCAGCAATAAATAAAAGAATAGATAAATGTGGGCATAGGACACATTAGAAAACAAAAGTTCACGTCTAAAGGGAACCTTGTTTTGTTTTGTCTGTTCAGAACACTGCTGGCCTGGAGCAGTTTGAGAGGTTAAAAACCCTGGGCACGGGCTCGTTTGGCCGTGTGATGCTGGTGAAGCACAGAGAAACGGGACAGCATTATGCCATGAAGATCCTCAACAAGCAGAAGGTCAGTGTGGGTCAGGACCTTCACAGTGGAGGTGTTCGACCATTTCAGGCCACTTGCAGGATGTTCATAGAAACTATGTGGAAATGTCATTGATGTAAAACATGTGCTCACAACCCTTGAAACATTCGTGGCTATTAAAAGAAGATCCCCATCTTTATTTGCTGGTGCAGAGACTCACATACAGGTGCCGGCCTTCTTTCCCCCCTTTTGAACCTCTTTGAATGAGCTTGTGCTGAAGCAGACGGCGGCTGGAGTGGCAGAGCCGGGGTTGTCTTTGTGCAGATCACATCAAGTACAGTCATTTGGTACCCGATTTAGAGTTAAATTATGGCTGCGTTTCTGCCCGCTTCAATCCCCTCTTATAACAGAATGTGTATAGATAGATAGATATATTTATAGATATAATATGCTGATGCGAATGTCTATTTTTGGCTAGCTGGTTAATTCAGTGAATTCAGTATCTGGAAAAAATAACAGTTCTTCATCACAATGCAGTCAAAAGACATGTGAACAATGCATTGTGTGTCTGGGTATGTAACATGTGCAGATACATAAAAAGGACAGGCTGACCCTCCTGCATGCTGGATAGAAAAAGCAGCTTGTGTGATTTGCCATTTTTGATGCCATCTGCTTCGACGATATCCTTTCTACTCATAATATATTGATCCCATTCAGGCCCAATTTCCAGCTTGTGCCGCGTTGCATCATAATTACTGTATGTTTGTGTGTCTCATTACCAAAAGTGTGTGTGTGTGTGTGTGTGTGTGTGTGTGTGTGTGTGTGTGTGTGTGTGTGTGTGTGTGTGGTAAAACCTTTAAACAATTTGCAAATAGTGTACCTGTCTTTATATGTTAGCCTGAGTCTGAAGAAGTACAGAACACATACATATAATATGAACTCCTTTTTTGTTGCCTCTCAGGTGGTGAAGCTCAAGCAAATAGAGCACACTCTGAATGAGAAGAGGATTCTTCAGGCCGTCAGCTTTCCCTTTCTGGTGCGGTTAGAGTACTCGTTCAAGGTACGGAGAATTTGTCTACATTTTTGTGAAAGTGGCCCGATTTAAAAAAAAAATAATAATAATGAAAAAAAAGCGTCTGCCAATGATCCATCCAGCTTTTCTCTGCACCTTCGTGGCTGCTCAGATGAGTTATAAACACTTCTGCCTTCCGTCCCGGTCAGACGACGCTTCATACCAACTCCTTCTTTTCCACCCTAACTCAACCCTTAATGTCCAGGGTTATTGACTTGTATCGCATTCTTAGTAAACTCAGGAGAGAACATTTTGAATGGGTTTAAACGGTGTATACGAAGTTTATCACTTTGTGTGATGTATATTATTCCTTTACCAAGAACTTCCAAAACTGAGAAAATAATATCCAGATGTGAGTGAATTTATATCTAGATCATGATTTTATCATATTTAGAAAATCAAAACAATGTATAAAGCTCCAATGAAATAATTTAAGTTTCCTCAAGATGATTAGACACTGTAAGAACAATGTCCAAAATATTGTCTCTTCTGATTAAAGACCACTTCCAAGTATTTATAGTGATCGACTTTCTCTTGCTAACTTTGAACTCGTAATTCCTGATGCAATAATCTGTCCGTGTCTTTGACAATTAATCCCATCAGGTGTGTAATCTGCAACTGTGGAATAATAAGAGCCACACATTCTCTCCCTCAGCGTTTTCACACCCAGGCTTTGTCGGCCGCCGGTTGTACTTCTGCAGACTAACCCCGCCGATGGCAACGCTCCAATTAAAGTCTTATTCAGGTTAAGCTGTATTAGATGCACCCCGGAAGCCCTGGGATTGGATATCCTTGATGCCTCAAAATGACCTATTAACAGAATTTCCCTGTGCACGTGTCTCGTCCTGCACACGGATGGAAGAGTCAACAGCAAACACGCATATTAACTCCAAGCTTAGTTAGAGTTATTCCAGAGTGTGTTGCATTCACAGGCGCTAAGCAAGAAGCGGGTGAAGAATGAAAAACCTTTACGATAAAATAAAGCTAGTGTTGCAGTGCTTAATCTCTGTTAAAGAGTCAAAAGGACTTATGATTTGCAAACCTGGTGTAGTCGTTTTAACACACCTCGATCAGCATGTGATAGACACAGTTACAGGTACTGTTTCATTTGTGCTTCTATTGTTGATTACTGAAATAACAGTCTGTGGATTCATTTACATAGACCCACAAAATACTGTGTTCATGTCGTTCAGTGTGTGTGTGTGTGTGTGTGTGTGTGTGTGTGTGTGTGTGTGTGTGTGTGTGTGTGTGTGTGTGTGTGTGTGTGTGTTTCACTAACGGGTCCTCTATCTTCCCTCCTCCAGGACAACACTAACCTCTACATGGTGATGGAGTACGTACCAGGTGGAGAGATGTTCTCCCATCTACGGAGAATTGGTAGATTTAGGTCAGTGTCTGTGTGCAATGTAGTTTACATGGAGATTACAGCTAGAAGCATTTTTATATTGTGGAGCTCGGTTTTCCTCTATTTTATTCTCTTGTAGTCTATTCTATACAGTTCTGTTCTCCTCAGGTCTGTTTAAGCTCTGCTTGGTTCTGTTCTGTTCTGTACTGTACGGTACGCTCCACTAAACGGCCCTCTCTCTGTGGTTCTCCCCATGTTTGTCTACAGTGAGCCTCATGCTCGGTTCTACGCCGCTCAGATCGTTCTAACTTTTGAGTATCTTCATGCTTTGGACCTGATCTACAGAGACCTGAAACCTGAAAACCTGCTCATAGACCAACAGGGCTACATACAGGTAAATAACACCTGATGCAGTAATGTACAAAAGCTGAATATAGATCAGTCACGAGTGCTACTCTTGTGATTAGCAGCTTTCTGAACATGTAGACTAGCCTAGCTCTCTGTGTTTGCAGGTAATTCTCCTCACCCCTCAGATTTTCAGCCTAGAGCCAAACCCCCCCTTGGCTTCCCAGCTGTGCATTGTACCCATGGTTTGGTTTGTCCAAAACCTGAGTGCAACATTAGTGCAGTATACAATGTCAGACAAAGAAAAGCAGCAAATCTCACATTTGAGAAGGTTTGTTTTTGCATAAAAATAATTACATGCATGTTTGCACTTGTTTAGAAAGATAGACGTTTCAGAAATACAAACAATATGAACTTTATCAGTGATGTCACACAGATGGACACGTCTCGAAACTATCAACAACTGTCCTCTATGATGGCAGTGGATATTTAGGAATCATCTGTCTGTTTGCTGAGTTGCGTTCTGGCACCCTCAGACATCACACGCAGGTCCTGCCGCCCTCTAGTGGCGAACCGTGAAATAACAACTGGTGAAAAATTCCTTCGCTGCCCCAAGGTCCTTGCTTCAGTCCCTCTCTTTGCATCTGTCCATCATCTGTCTCACCTCCCTTCTGCTTGCCATGTGCTGTAAATCAGCCTGCACTCTTACCCTATTATTTCTCTTTTCTTTTCTTCTCTCAGGTGACAGATTTTGGCTTTGCCAAACGTGTAAAAGGCCGGACCTGGACGCTTTGTGGCACCCCAGAATATCTGGCCCCGGAGATTATTCTCAGCAAGGTAAACCACCATTGTTCCCCGTTTGAGCTTGTGAACTGTCAGCTGTTTCCCTTCAAAACAAAATATTTTGCGTTCGAACAAACAATGATAGCAACTTCTTGGACAAGGCTAAAACGCCTTACAACACCTTTCTTAAAGGATAGTTGTTCGTTTTAAGTCGACAGAATTGCTGCCGTTTCCAAAATAATGATTCAAATGATTTAAAGTGGTATTTAAGCTCCTACCGGCCATATGACTTGCATGTGGGGATGTTGATGCTGGTCACTTGGGTTTGTCTAACCACACAGGGCATGTGGGTTTAAGGAGAATGGATAGAGTACACGCAAACCAGATGTTCTTTTAATCAGTGGAACTAGCATTACTAAGCACATCTTTAATGTGGCCCGGAACAGCAATCAAAGCAGATACCTACGTTCTTTTTTTTTTATCAGAAAGGGGCCATTCTCTTTGTGACGATGTACCAATTTAGATCTTCATTTTTTATCTTTATTAGATCTTTTAGGCTATATTATATTCCAAATAGCTTGCAGCTTCTTTCAGACTGTTAACATTGAAATGATCCACATTTAAATGCTGCATGGCTTTATTTTGTTGCATTTCATTCTGTTTAAACCCAGTATTTCTGCACAATTGCAGATAAAGATGAGGCTGCACTAATGTTATTAGTATCACACTATTTGTAGAATTGGATTCCAGTGCTGCTGTCGTTGTTTCCGACTCATGTGATCCAAAAATGTCCAATAACATGTTTTTACTAATGAAATATTCTGCCTCTACTTTTTAAATGCCATGCAGTACAACAATCATCAAGCCATCTTCATTGATAGACAGCTACTGTATTGTTGCTCTCTGTCAGATATCCGTGAATGGTTCTCATCTTAACTATAATATCACAAACATATTTTGGACTAAAGCATTGCTGCCAACAATATGCTAAAACAATCATAGTTATCCCTTCTGAACCTCTAGATGGGATGCACAGACTATAAGATCAATATGAGGATGAATGTAGTTTAACATTTTAAATTGGTGTCTCTGTTTATAAGCATCTCTTCTTGTCTCTATTTCCCTCCTTTCTTGTTCTGTCCCCCAGGGGTATAACAAGGCGGTGGACTGGTGGGCGCTTGGCGTACTGGTCTATGAGATGGCAGCAGGGTACCCGCCTTTCTTTGCTGACCAGCCCATTCAGATCTATGAGAAGATCGTATCAGGGAAGGTGAGTGTGACTCCCTGATTACCACGTTGTAATACGTTCAGTATCCACCCCCCTGACTTCTTTCTGCCAGTTTATCTCAGGAAGATGTTTGCGTTTGGGTTATATTTACAGAATAGCAACAATATTTGGAATAAACAAAAATGTTGGAATTACTCTGCAGTGGATATTTGAAATTCTGGGTCAAGCATACCTCTGTACACTTGGAAGACACCTCCAATTTATAAAATACTATTTATATTTACTTTTTTCATTTAAGGCTGATAAAGATGCAAACATTTTCAGTTTTATGGATGGATTTTATTTTAGGTTTGAAGAAAAGTCAGTCTGCCAGGTTTTCTGTTGTAATAATATTATATATATATATATATATATATATATATATATATATATATATATATATATATATACATAGTAACTTAGTTACATAGTCCTTAAACTTTAGAAACAATATTTTTCTTTTTTGCTTTAATCAACAAATACAAAATATCACTTCTTATCATATTTCAGACAAAATGTTGCTCATGTCCGATTAGTAAAATGCATCACTTCCATAGGCTACACAGGGGGCAGGCCTGCACATGTTTGTTGCTCGCACCAGCAGGACAGATCTGGGTGGGGGAGTGAATGAGCAGCAGTTACCCCTCCCTCATTTAAACTACTGAGGTTCCCCTGGGCAAGCCTGTGTGAATATGGACCTTGTTTGATTAAAGCTTAAACATGTCCTTAGTGCCAGAGGATTTTAGCAGGGAAACACCCATCGCTAAAGTATGTCAGACACAACTGGAATAGATCTCAAGAAGCAACTTTCATTTAAAGGTGCTTTTGACAACATTGATAACATCCAGCCACTAGATGTCGATTGCATTCACACAACACAGCTGTTGGCTCAATGGGTTGCCAGTTCGTTGCACAACCTGTGTTTTCATGGTCGAGTGGAGTCACACTCAGACAGACTCAGTCATGTCAAGTGATGAATCTTTCGTGGGATGAATTCATGTTCACTCCGGTCTTGCTCTGCTGCCACACGTCACACATCTACACAGAGGTAAACAAAACATTAATTTGGACCCGTCAAAAAAATTAAAATTAATTAAATTCACAGATCAAAGATATGTTTTCATGAGAAGTGATACTTTTATTCTGCTCCTTTCTAAAAGCTCTGTGGATGTACTTTTTTTTTATTATTATTTGTTTAAATAAAAATGTTATCAATATGACCTTTACAGTTTCCTTGTACTACATCAGCCAGCAGGAATATAAAGGTGGATATAGACAGATATTATACAGAAGATTAGCATTTTCTCCAACACTAACCTGGGAACTGCCTAGTTGAGGGAGGTGAAGCGTTACTTCCTCTCTATAAGTGTATTCTAATTGTGATTTTTCTTCCCAGAATGCTTCATTCTTCTTCTCATTTTCTGTCTCAGGTGCGTTTCCCGTCTCACTTCAGTTCAGACCTGAAAGACCTTCTGAGGAACCTGCTCCAGGTGAGAAGCAAACATCTCGGCCATTGTGATTTCATTCTGATTGCTTTGCCGTGCGTTTTTTGAACAAGTGAGGGAAAATGTGTCGGTGTCGTCCTCAGGTGGATCTCACGAAACGTTATGGAAACCTCAAGAACGGGGTCAACGACATCAAGGGACACAAGTGGTTCGCAACCACTGACTGGATCGCCATCTACCAGAAAAAGGTACTCGCGTCCGTGAGTGCGTAACGCGCCGACACATTGACTTCCCACCTGTAAAGTTCACTTCTCAATTGGTGCTTTTCGTTGTTTTTCAGGTGGAAGCTCCCTTCGTCCCCAAGTTCAAAGGGCCGGGCGACACCAGCAACTTTGATGACTACGAAGAGGAGGAGATCCGCGTCTCCTTCACTGAGAAATGTGCCAAGGAGTTTGCGGAGTTCTAGAGTTAGAGAGCGACAGAGGAAGAAAGAAGGAAGTAGGGAGAGTCAAAGGTAGGCTGGTCGAGTGGGAGACGTAAGGAGAGAGTACTGTCTCCTGTCCAATCACAAGCACCAGCTACAAAACGAGGGGGGGGGATGGGATGGGGGAGGGGGAGCAAGGAGACTGATAACCAGCAGTGTTGCCTTTTCTGTTGCGTTTCTGTTGTACTTAATTTATATTCTCTTATTTATGGATCCCTTTATGATGAAGGTGTACTTTCATGGGTGTTGGGAACCCTACTTTAGAGTTGCCTCAACGCATTCTCACCCAAGATCTTCCCCGCTCTTTTATCGTTTCATTCATCGTTTTCGTCACTTTTGGAACACGTCACAGAGAAATCAGTGTGCCCATTCTGATCTTGTAACGCAAAGCCCATCGAGTCATACAGGTTGAGGTCTCAGTCTGCACAAAACGTTTCTTCAATTTAAAACGGAAGGTTGGCTAACTGGCTCTTTGTCCGGTGAGCAAGAGGAGCGTGATGACTAGTGCTCACGCGCATTGAAAACGTGTGTTTTCCGCTGTCATGTTCCTTCAGATATTTAAAGCTGTAACGTTTCGTATCGAAGACGGCACACGTCGAGTCGCTGACACGATTGGCATAAAGAAAAACATGGCTGAGGCATTTGTGAGTTTCAGTCCGAGACAGGCGACACTTTAGGGGGAAAGAAGTCTCTTACGTTTACCGTTTAATTCCATTTACTTCTTATCATTGTTAGCATAGCCAGGCTTTGTGGTCTCAATTTTTAAATGTAACTAGATACTAGACAACGATATCATGTCACGCTAACAAACAAGGACATTTGGATAAGGGAACGTAAATATCTCAGTTTTCATGGTGTTGTGAAGGAACACCATAACATAATGGTATCTCAGGTTTGAACATATCACTTAATAAGACATTTTATCAACATAGAGCATTAGGGTGAGCAGGTCAAGACGATGGCTGAGACGCTCACTTGTTATATCGATTTGAGGGTTTAAAGTTCTAGTTGGAGCTAAAAGGAACATAAGGGAATATTAAGACTTCCAGTTAGTGTACTCCAGTATTTTCCCTTCCAGATGATTCGGTTTTGCTAACTTGACAACTCCATTTGGTCTTAAAAGCACTCGTCGTCGCTCACTTATGAGGCAAAGTCAAGCCGATGCAGCATTTTGAGATGACCATTTGGCCTTTGCCTGCACCGACTAAAAGAGACCATCTGAAGCAGACTTACCTCAAACTGCTTCTGGCTGGTGGTCGCTGGAGCACTCCGGCCGGTCATCGAGGGCGGATCGTGTGTTTGTGGGGCTTTTTATCGGAAGCTGCGTTCATCTACCCAGCACTTACAGTCTTACATGTGACAGCAACTCCATTTCCATCTCAGTGTTTACATGCCCAGTTTTTTTGTTGTTGTTGTTTTATTTAGTTTTTCCATGATGCAAAGATGACCGGTATTCCATTAAAGAAATTGGGAAAAGGTAGAGCACCTGGAGTTAAATAGAGTTAGTACTGAGAAGAGACAGAAACGTATCCAAATGCACAGTCTACAAGCTGCCTGTTTAAAGTGCATGACGTGTAGAACTTCAGGTGTTCAACGCCTCCTTAGTTCCTGAGCTGCGATGGCAATGTACTGAAGCGATGCCCAATGGTGGTCATTGTAGGATTTGGTCATTCAGAATTTATAAAATCAAATAAAGTGGCGCTAGTGTCTGTTTTGAACATTCAAATGCCTTCTTCATAGTCCTATTTTAATGTGCCACCATAATGAAGATATTCTATTTTGGTTCAAACGGGGCATTAAGTTCTTTTTCTCCGATCATTTTAAAATCCAGGTATTTTTTATTCATATGAGTCGTTCCTGTCCAGTACAACAGTTCAGATATGGGGGGATATAACAAGCCTGTGTTTAGCCAATTATACAATTATAGTCATAGAATTTAAAATGACCTACCATGAAGAAATATTCATCGATTCATCATTCTAGCTAAATTATCTGTTTCAGGTATTTTGTCTGTGCAGCCCAATGTCCATGGCCAGATTCAGAAGGTAGGGGGAGCTCAAGCCCCCATTGCTCCACCGTATCTCCCACTGTACATTATGTACAGTATCACTAAGATGGAATATTACACGACTGAGGTTTACTGTATGGTCATTTGATTTAAACACAAATTAATTTGGGAATATACTCCATGTAAGCGCAGCATTAATAAAGGCATTAAAGGGCCATTGATTCAGGATTGCACTTCCATAAAACTTGAGACTTGCAGCAGAGGCCTAGATATCCTAACGCTTGTGCCGTGTTCATATCATACGGGATGGATGGTGGAGATGGGAAAGATTCCTACGTCATCTTGGGAGCGTTGACACCATCTGACTTTTTACTGGCTGAGGAGTATGCACGACTAGTAAACTGACTTTGACGTGCAAAACCGAAGAGCCCCTCCAAGACGTGGCCTCAAGGATCCA
Organism: Chelidonichthys spinosus; assembly: GCA_029853015.1. Classification (NCBI taxonomy): domain Eukaryota; kingdom Metazoa; phylum Chordata; class Actinopteri; order Perciformes; family Triglidae; genus Chelidonichthys; species Chelidonichthys spinosus. Next base: position 15,019,242 of record CM056824.1, on the reverse strand, counting down.
TCTCAAGTCCCCTTCTAGTGTCAGTTAATATTGTGCTTTAGCAGTTTTTATTCCCAAACAAAGTGTATGTTAATCAAATGACCACAAACCAGCTGCTACAGTGGACCCCGTGGCTTTTAGGGAAAAAAGGGTTTGGTTTTCTATCAAGAACTCAGACCAAAAAGGTCCACCACCCCCCCCCCCCCCCCCCCTCCACAAAATGGCCCTACTTTTCATATTCTTCAATCACATTGAGAGGCTGATTTCATTGATCAATCTGAGGTCAAAGATCACATCAGAGGATAGACTGTGACAAGAGCTGCAAGGTGGATACACTTGTATCAGCTGGCTAATTGGTTATTATGTACAAAATGTCCAATCATTATTATTATTGTTGTTATTATTATTATTATTATTATTATTATTATTATTATTTAATTGTTGTAAACCACTTGTTGAGACTTCACATTCGCTGTATTTCCTCCATGTCTAGTTTAATGTTGACTCTGTCACCATGGACAAAATGTTCGAAGTGATCATACAATATTATTCCTTCTCCTCGATGTTTTTGTCAGTGATGAACTTCCTCTCCATGCAGGCACAATGCTGGTACATACCGTCGCACTTTTTAGGGAAACGAGACCCCAAATGTAAACCATGTTAATCCCCAACACACACACTCACACACACACACACACACACAAACACACACACACTAACACACACACACACACACACACACACTGCAAAGGGAAGCGTTTAAAGTCACGGGAACAGTGACATAAAAACACGAAGTGTAATATTTTGCAACATCATTCCAATAAAGTTTTACTTGTAAAATTCTACTGAACTTGTGTGTGTGTGTCTGCGCGTGCGTGCGTGTGCTCGCACCCCCGTGTGTGTGTTTGATCGTTGGGCTGCTGCGAGTTCAGTCAAATAGTGGACTGCAGATGATGACATGTTTAAAGTGTAGGAAGCGTCGGTGTTGTAGGCTGGAGGTTGGACATCCATCACCGCCGCCTGATGCGGACTGGAGCCGTCAGCCACCCATCTGTTGACCGCCCGGCTCAATCGGGTTCGCCATAATGCTTAAAAAGCACGACACTCAGTAAGTCGGCCGCCCCCTGCTCAATGTGCGCGTCTTTGTGTTAAAATCTGATGGCAGAAACCGAGACTGCGAACAAAGAATGTGGCTTAGACGCAACTGAAAGCCAGACGATTCCACCTTAAATGTAATTTCGCGTCTGCGGTAGGAGACCTAGGCGCCATCTTCGGTCCACCTTAAGCGCACAATGTGGCCAACGAACGAAAGCGTACCAGCCGGGCTTCCGTCCTCATTCTCCAGCCGGGGATCGCTCTCTGGCTTCCAAGCTTTGACACAGCGTCACTTGTGAAACAGCAGAGGGGGGGTGGGGGGAAGAAAGACGCACTCGGGCCAAACCCCATCCGCACCAAACAGGAGAAGATGTCTGAGCCCAATAAGTACCGAGAGTGGATCCTGGAGACGATCGACTCCCTCCGCTCGAGGAAAGCCCGTCCGGATCTGGAGAGGATCTGTCGAATGGTCCGGAGACGACACGGGTCAGACCCGGACCGAACCAGGACAGAACTGGAAAAACTGATTCAAGAGCAGACGGTGCTCAAAGTTAGCTACAAGGGGTCCATATCGTACCGAAATGCGGCGAAGGTGCAGAGGAAAAGCAGAAAGAAGAGTGAGTTTACGGCCGCTGGCGACGGCGGCGCGGAGGCAGCAAGGGAGCGGACCAAACACGAGCACATGAACAACAACGGCGACAGCGCGCACAGCTTCACCGACCCGGAGGAGGGCGAGGAGGACTCGGAGCCCAGCCCGGATCCCCGCGCTCCAACATCAGCCGGCGCTGCCGACAAGAAGCCCAAGCCTGCCCCGAGCCCGAGTAGCGGAAACGGGTGCCTTAGTTGTGGCGCAACAACGGGCTGCGCGGTCGGGAGCGGCTGTAAAGAGGAGAAAGCAAGTGCACCGAGAGACAAGGGATTAGGGCAGCAGGGAGTGGGGGACAGCCCGTCGGCCGGTCTCGGTCACGGAACAAACGCACACGACGGCGGGGATACCAACGGGAGAGCACCCGGCGGCGCCGATGCAGCTCGAGCAGAAAAAGAGCCGCGTTTGTCCGGAGATGACACACAGAACAAAACTTGCTCTGGGAGCGTCGGCACCCTCCCGCAACAACAACAACAGGGGCAGAAGCAGACTGTGCCCCCGAAGCCCAAACTTCGAGTCGGCGGAGGGGTCGCCAGAGCGGCGGGGAACCACGCCAACTCCGACCCGGGCGACAGACTGGTGGCTTTTGTTCGCAGCCTGTCCGAGAGGAGCACCCGAGGGGGCTCCGCCGCCGCGACAAGAGGCCAAATGAAGCCGCTGGGGCAGAAGGAGATTTTAGGCTACCTCAGCAGCCAGGGGCGGCTGTCGGAGGAGAAGCTGACCCGAGGCAAAGTCAAAGTGGTCACGGAGAGAGAGGTGGCGGGGGGCAGGCTGCGAAGGACCCGCTGCGGGAACATCACTCTTCCTCTGAGGGGGATGGTGGCGGAGGAGGAGACGACGCCGAGGAATGCGTCCGCTGACACACTTGTGAAGAGCGCACTGCAGGACGAGCACACGGCGAAAAAGGTGGGCACCGCTAACTTAATATTTCCGACACGTCCGGGTTGTACGGGGCATAGCCGAACGGCGCCTGCTTGATAAATTACGGACTGTTAAAGCGGCACACGGGGCACCGGGACGCCACATACGTTGGGTTCTCGTTCAGCCTCGGTGTTTGAGGACCACACTGCGGAAGATGAACTGTTGTCTATGTAGGCTAATTGTCAGCGGGACGCCGGTGTTTGGTTTGTCCTCTGTAGCCTCGGTCGTGTATGTGTGTGTGCGTGAAGCTCTGCTTCCTGCACAAAAGGTGCGGGTTACACAGGCTGCGGGAGCAGACGGCTCCGGAGCGGCTTCCCCTGCCCCCCCGGGATAAGCGCGCGCACCGTAAAGAGCGTCTGTGTGTGGCGCGAGCGGGTCCTCGTCGCTGCCGGGGCTCGATAACATTTTTCTTCGGCTCTCAGGAACTTTCGCGGCGCGGAGCTGCGCGCGGAGACTCCGGGCCTGCCGCGCGCAGTAGGCGGTGTCTGTCTAAACTTGAGACGTGCCGCTGCCGCTCTCATGTGGGCGCTGCTCTGTCGCGCAGGCCGGCGGAGGACTCAGCCCGTAATACAGCCGAGCATCGTGTTTCACGTAGTCTCTGCATATACGCGGTTTCTAACCCCGCACTTTTGTTTCTCGCTTTCCCTCGACATCCCTGCGTTTTCTCCCCTCTTCGTGCCTCATAAAATCCTTTGTATTATTTATCATAGCGCCCCCCCCCCCCCCCCCCTCTTCCTCTCCCTGGTGGGTGCACACTGAGTAGGCGATGGCTCTTTCAGATATGTGTGTGTGTGTTTCAGGTGTTTGTCATCTCGCCTACTCTGTCCGCCCCGAAGAAGCGCAGCCTATAGCCGTTTAAGGACCAGGTCGCCTCCAACAGGGGGGCAGCCTGAACGAACTTCGCTCTAACTCAGCCCGTTCATCTCCCAGGATAGAAGAAGCGCTGCGTCGTCTCTCCACTCCCTCTTTTTAATGGAGACATATAATAAAAAATGATATATTTATAAATTATATATCTATATATAGGCTATATCATTTATAAATATATCATTTTTATATATATCATTTCGTTTTATTATTATTAAATACTTTATCTGTCACTGCAGACGCCGTCCACCTCTCTGCGGGAGAATGAGCCTATGGAAACAGCCAGTGAAGAAGAGGAGCGGGCAGAGAATGAGGAAGAAGAGGTGGATCCCCGGAGTTCTGATCAGGAGGCGGGAGGACTATCCCCGGTAGCCATGACAACCGAACCAGTGCTCATTGAGAAATCCACAGAAGATACTGAGACCCAGACCGCATCAAAGCAGGAGAGCCCCCATCAGCCCGAGCAGCAGGAGCACGGTACCAAAGGTGTGTGCGCGTGACCGTGTACGTGCATGCATGTATGTGTTGCATCAAGTAAACAACCTCCGTTAATATATTCTACCATGACTACTGTTAGATAGTAATGCTTACAAGTCTGAGTGGTAAAGGTTATCTTTTGTCTTCTTAATTCTAGAAGTATTATGGAAAGAAAATATTGTATAACTTCAACTAATATATCCAATGTTTATATTTATAAAGCGTTTACTATTGTCACCCACAACAACCAATAATGGTTACTCATATATTGCTGTTGTTTTTGTTGTTGTTGTTGTTTTTTTTTTTTTACTTTTTTCTGATATGAAACAACTTTTTAAAATGACTGTTTCAATGGTTTTATTCATATAATACATCATGTTTTTTTCATATGTTTAACATCAATACATTTTGTCTACTACTGCTGCTACTAATGATAACAATGATCATCATAATAATAATAACAGCAGGGATACAAGTAAAAGAGTAAACAAAGTTTAAAAAAATATTTAAAAAAGCAAAAGACTAATATTTTCTCTTTTCCCTTTTCGTCTGGGTTTACCTGCTTCTCTCCCAGGGATGTGTGGGCTTGATTCCCCCACCAGGACACCCGGACACGGAGCTTCTCTGTCACAAAGTACCGGTGTCCATTTGGAGGAGAGGGCTGTCGTCCCTGATCAGCTGCATTTGGAGGCACAAGTAAGTGCCAGCCTATCTGTCCTGGTTGAGTGCTGTATCATGCATTATCAAAACTGGTCAAAATTACTCAAAATGCAACCATGAAATTCAACATCCTTTGTTGGAGTGTGACTGGTCAATCTTGCTTTCTAATGAAGGCAAAAAATCCCCAAAATATTCTAAAAACGTGTCCTATCTCATTTTAAACAAACATAGTTATAGTTACTTGTTACTTGTTTCCCACTATGATGCCTTGTGTGTTTCCTTGAGTCCTAAAACAACAATACGATGCATGTAAATGCAGACTTCTGGCTCAGAGTCCGAGAAGAAACTCATTTTGAGAAATCAGCCGTGTTTTGTAAATTACGTCTAATTTTCAAGACACTACAGGTAAAAGGGCGGGGGAATCAAACTAATAGATATCACCAAACTTAATCAGTTAATTCCTTACATTAAGCAATTATTTCTTTATATTACCATTTTTCTGAAATTGGATGTATGAATATGCAAATGATCCATTATGTAAACTTGTGGTGCATTTAGGAGAAATCTACAGGGGAAAATAGACAAAATAGTCAAAAATAAATAAATAAAAAAACCTAATACCCAGCTTGGGTATTTTTAGACAATAGACAATATTTCCCTATGTTTTGTGTTTAAATGACTATTGATAGAATACACTGCAGATGTGATCTACTAAACTGGGTGCAATGTAATTGCTCGGGGTCCCTCCTCACCGTCAATAAGGTTCCACTAAAAGGGCTTGTTTTCACACCGGCTCAGATTGTTATAAGTGTCTGACAACATTATGGAAAAGACTCTACAGAGATTCCAGGTCTCTTCGTTATTGTGAAATCTCATGGCGCATCGACGTGGTTGGAATCAGATAAATATTTTTTTCTCAGTGGGGTCCTTTCCAAAATGTGGTCAGACGTAGTGACAATCACAGTCTCTTGGTTGCAGAAACAATGTCCTTTTCTGGACGTACACTGATGGTGAGGAGTTGCCAGAAGGATCACATTGCAGCCTGCTTGGTTCAATACTGGACCAATGTCCACGCCACTACATTTAGTAAAAAGGAGCCACAATACAGTGCTTCTTCACCTTTGATCGATGTGAAAACTCATGTGACACGACCCCTTTCACTTAAAGTCCAACATTTCAGTTCACAATTGATTGTGATTTCACACACAGCTACAGGTTTTGGCCGTGCTCTTGTCATGTTTGTGTTCAGTCATACATTTCATGTTATCATGTGCCGTGATGACACTTTCTCAGTGCTTATCCTTGACTTTAAACAACTTTGTGTGAATATTTAGAGCTCTTTCGATATATATTTTGAATCTATTGATCTTGTTATCATGTTTTTTTAGTACTGGAATTTCTATCGCACAACATTTCGCTTGCACTTGTACAATGATTTTACAAATAGAGAAAGAAAGATGAGCAAAAAATAAAATAAAAAGTTTGGTGTTAGAGAATCGGAATAATGCGCTATGTTGCAGTTGCAGTTTTGTCCTAATGCACCTTGATGCATCCAGCCCCTTTAGTCCTTGGGTTTGGGTGGAGGTCATATCTCTCTGATACTTTCAACATGATTAACCCTCTGGCACCGCAGTGACTCTGATCTCATTTTTTATTGTCACGCTCATTTATTTGCATATTTGTTTGACCCCCCCTTTTCGCCCCTCCGCATACAGGATCAGATGCAACACGACAGAATCAACCACACCTCCCCAGGCTTTAACAGTGAGTTCTGCATTACATAATATATTCCCAACGTGTGTGTGGATGGGGGGTGGGGGGTAGCGGTGATTACAGGTAATCGGACTGTGCTTATTTTTTCCCATCATAGGTTTAGAGTCTAAGATGGAGGTTGGCGTGTCGTCCTGTCTGCTCACACCCATTGCGTCCCCGAGAGACTCTGGCATGTCTGAGGAACGGGGGATGAACGGAGGAGTTAGTGGTGGAGGGTGAGTATGTTCCCCCCTTGTTGCTTTTTTTCCTAATGGATTTGTTTCAAAGTCCATTTCAGGAGAGATACGTTCTCAATCCGTAGATTACCTTGGCATGTTTTCTCCATATGGTGCAGTCCAAGATAACTCTTTCCCTGACTGTATTACCTTAAACTTGCAAAACTTGCGGGCAGCAGAAAGGAGTTGTGAACATATCATTAACATATCATTACTCTATAAGTTGATGTGGTGAACATGTTAACAAACAGTTGTTTATTCGCCCATTCATCAGTTCAAGAGCAACATTATCAAGAGTCCACTGTTCACTCTCTTTTAGCTCGGTTTTTGGTCTCCACCATCTCCTGAGGGAAATATCTGGGTCTTTAGCTGCTAAATCCTCCACTGTGTTCAGCAGCTAGTTACTAACTGTCTGTCTGCTGTTTTTTGGTGCTTGGTAGGTGGAGCACAGTAGGTGTAATTGACCTTAACATTGACACATTCATCAGTGAAATCATGGAAACCACAGTGTCCCGTTCTTGTAAACCCAACACTTACTACCACAACGTAGGGAATGAACAGCAATTAAACTCCAGATTTTAAAAAAAGCACAAAACTAAATTCCATAATGAAACTGTCAGTTCTGACAAATAGCTTAGTACGATTTCAACATCTCCAGCAGGGTTTTTGATGAGCCAACTGTCCTCTCACTCATCTCTCTAGGTTTCTGAAGTCTGAGGGGGCCGGTGGCAGCCCAGTGGACTGGACAGTGTCTGATGTGGTCAGTTATTTCACAGCAGCAGGTTTCCCTGAGCAAGCTGCTGCCTTCAGGACCCAGGTGAGCCTGTAATCCCCTTTAACCACCACTAGAGGCCACCAGAGACAGGATTAATGGCTGTGCTTGAACCGTTAACAGTTGTTGTACATTACGTCTACCTACCCACATTGCTTTGCTCTTCTCTTTAGGAAATCGATGGCAAGTCTCTTCTCCTCATGCAGCGGAACGATGTTTTGACTGGCCTGTCAATCAGACTTGGCCCCGCCCTCAAGATCTATGAGCGTCATGTAAAGGTTCTGCAGAAAACACACTTTGAGGATGACGACTGTTAACATCAGAAATACACACGGAGTCTGCTCCGTCTGTATCTGGATATAGTTCAAGTATTCCTATAAAATACATGCATGATATATACACTTAGCTTTTCATCTTGTGTCACAGCAGACACACACACACACACACACACACACACACACATACACACTCTATTTCTCTTCCTCTGTCCCTCTAAATCTGCTCTGTCCAGAAACGACACACAGAAATGAGACTGAATGGACAATGAGGATTTTTCTACCATACAGATGCAGAGGTTAAAGAAGAAAAAAAAATCATACAATTTCTCTTTATTTACAATGATCAAGCACTTTGAGAACTCTTGGCTAAACTGTGCAAAATGGTTTGTTTTCAAACTGTTATATTGTGCTGACCTTTACGCACATTTTCGAAAGAGGTCGTGGTTATTCTGTGTGGAGGTACATTTCCTTTCTTTTTTTTTGAGGCTGTGATGCAAAGCGTGTTTGTCATCGTACACATTACTGTATGTATGGGGAGGCACGAGGGAGCATGTTGGATTGAGCAGAAATGAATTAGAAGTGGACCAGATGACCTGAGATCCCAGAGCTGGATGGTGGGGATGCTGACCCGTCGTAGTCATCCTGTATATCAGGAGAGAATCTGGTGCAGCGTCCACAACCTTGTGCACACGGCCGTTGGTCAAAGCAATAATCTGATTACCCCCCTAGATGTATGAGAGGTTGATGAATCTCTGTTTGCAGATCGGCAGGTGATTGATTCTTCTGTATCGTGCATCAGATGAAAATCTATGACGTAAAGATTTGAATAGCGTTTTTAGAACTAGTTATAGCCTATGCATCACCACACCCGGGGCTGGTTCCACAAAGACATCGCTTCAAGAAATCCAGTCGGACTCCAGATGGATGTCAAAATTAATTTGCAGCTCAAAGCTGTAGTTTCTTGTCTGTTTTAAATAGGATTCATTTGTATGCAAGTTAAGACTTTTCAAAACAACATGGCTGACAAAGCAAATGCATCAGCTCTCGATGCTTCTGTTTAATTGCTCAGGATAGTTTCTTAGGACAA